>CM067381.1:19623004-19647561 GCA_034510155.1 Eucriotettix oculatus
GCGGATGGGGCGACACGGGCGGCAAAGGAACTCTCACGCTCAAGGCGGTGGACCTGGAACTTTATGACTTCGCCTACTGCAGGAAGCTTTTACACAGTAAGGATTCCGTAACTTTGTAAGTGCTTTCTTTCGGGAAGAAGTGAAGCGGAGATTCAACGTCACACCCTCGGGAAACCAGACCAGATATTTTATTTGTATCTATTTTTAGACCTTGTTTTATATCTAATACAATTTGCATTTGCTTTGCTCTATTAATTTTCTGACATACTATTTTTCCCAGGATCCCTAAACTAAAATAGTTTGATAGCTGTGAGAGCTTTCTCCCACAGGTACGTCTCCCCAAATTGTTGACGGTTCTTACCTTTTGGGATGCCTCATTCTGTCTGTAATTTCAGGGAATATTCTCAAATGACGAGGCACCTTTATAGGGATGAAGGTGTACGTACAGTGTCGATGACCTTGGGAATTCGCTAAGAGCTTTCCGCTTCTACCAGTCGATCAGTCGGCCTCCTGAAACTGGTAGAGACATGGGAAAGGGAACGCGGTGACCCCATAGCAAACTCATCTATCTTCATTCGTAGGGTGTGAGAGGGTTTTCCCTGCATCTATTTTAGATGAATCAGCGGGTAGGTTCCGTAAGCTATAGTCATCTACACTCCACATCCCCCTTTTCAATTCCCTTCCTATGTTATCTAGGGGAGTTGCCTGTTTCAGAACCACCCTAATGTAGCCTGTTACAAAAAAATAGTATATCCTCCTTCCTTATTTAATTTCCAGGAAGTCTCAATCCGTTTTCTCATTTTAGCTCTCCGGAACCAGGCATGAAAAAAACCCCTGGCTTCCTGTAACCCACCAGAGAGGTTTCATCAGATATTAATTTTTAAATCACTCTACCGTCCAGCGAAGTTAATCTATGAGTTTAGAAACCCTATTTCTTGATAAGGTAATTGGGAAATTTTTCCGTCCTACAGAAGATTTACGTCTCCTGTCTTTTTCTTTTGAGTTCTTCAAAGTTTTTTTGGAGTATCTTTCTATAGCCTTCTACAGAAGTTTTCATTGCTCTTGTAGTGGCATTGTCTTCGTTTCCTTGAATATCGCCGCCCATGTGTAGAATTCTCTTACAGTTGTTTCCTCCTCAATGCCACAGTCACACAGTCACATCATCCATCCTCAGCTTCTCCAATAATTCTTATATGGTCCTTGGCCGTTTAAAAATCTTTCTTCCGTAATCGAAGTTAAGGAAGTTCCTGTTCGTCCATTATGACTATTTTGTCCTGTCTTTCAGTGACTAGTCTTTCCACGTCACGGTTGGCTGATTCGTAAAATTGTCTGTTTTATCTCTTAATAAAATATGTACCTTAAGATTTTAGAAAAAGCATAATTATACCCATACCAAAAAAGACTGGGGTTGATACATGCGAACAGCACAGGACAGTGAGTTTAGTATCTCATGCATGCGATATATTAACGAAAATAGTTTATAGGACGATGGAACAATAAGACGATTAATACAGGGAAAACGAATGTGATGTAATTTAGTACGGGAAACAGTGTATTAACAAAGGCTGTTAGATTGGGAAGGGATACTTTGCCGGAACTTAAAAATTCTGATAATTTTGAAAGATAATAATTAGAGTAGGATAACTCAAACAAGTAAATGGAATTTAGTGTGAATATTAGAATATCATTGTTAAAAAAATGTTGGTCTGGAGCGTGGCGTTGTATGGAGTGCGAAACGAGGACTGTAAGAGTTGTACAATGGAAAAGAATAGAAGCTTTTGAAATGCGATCTTATGGGAGAATGTGATGGGTGAATACAATCACGAACGAGGAAGCTAGAGGAAGAGTGAAAAATATGGAGGACGTTGACCAAGAGAAGGGATAGATTAATAGGCCACGTTTTATGACAAGAGCGTCTTGTATAATGAGCATTATAGGGAGCAGTGTGGGGTAAGAACAGAAGAGGTTGAGCAGGTTAGGAAGTATGTGGGATGTGTTAGTTTTGTGGCAATGAAAAGATGAAACCTCGGACGGGTTTCCAATTAAATATTGTGGTGACGTTTGTTGACTTTGCCTTTCAGTTTCGGACCGAGCGACGAGAGTGTGCGCAGGAGCGGAGGGCAAGGGCAAGAACGTCTGCCTCCTCGTGGGCATCTCCTGGCAACTACTGCTGGAAAACTCCCGGCATCTACTCCGACGTCGCGGCCTACACGCAATGGATCAGCGAGCACTCGGGCTTGTAAACCCCGAAACAGTACACAAATTAAATAAAATGATTATCATTGAAAATTGAACCGTTTATTTGAAATATTCATTTTTCATGTAACGAATCCAATAAAATCCCTTTTGCCGTAGCATCCATTCCTTGATCACCCTGTTGAGATCTCCTTCGAACCTTTTTCAGATCCTTACACTTCCATTTAACTCAATTCAAAGAGGTTTTCAATCCCTGCCTCGATTTTAATAAGAAAGGAACTACTACGAATCAACTTTGAAAATTAAAAATCCTTTCCTCACAGGTTCGTAGGAGAAACATATTGAGTTGTTAAATAATTATAGAAATTGGTAATATGCCAGCGGAGATGATAAGAAGTAATAACCTCGATGTTCTGGATAGCTTGCGGAACAGGAAGAATATAATAATATTTTAACAAAAACAATTATTCCCGTTCCGAGGAGGACTGTGGCTGATAGCTGCAGGACAGTTAGTTTACTATCTCGTGCGTGGAAAATATTCACTAAAATAATATATAGAAGAATGGAATGCGAGCAAGGAGAAGATCAGAATATAGGGACAAGAGCAGTAATATTGTCCTTGTGTCTAATTTATGCAGTCATGATAAGAAAAAAAAGGCCTTAAGTTGATGTCATTTGAAGTTGTAGAATTAAACCTTCGATAATGTGAACTGGAAAACACTATTAAGAATTTGGAAGAGCCCAGGAATAAAATATATCTAGAAAGGAAACGTATAGATTACCTCTACAGAAGACAGTCAGCGGTAACTAGAATTGATGGGCAAGATGCAATCTCTCGCTCACGCTCGTTACCTTCAATGTAGAACAGGCGATGAAGAAAGTTAACTTGAATATAGAAGGGGAATCATACTGCAAGGAGACAAAAAAATTAACCTAAGGGTTTCCGATGATATTGCAGTATTAGGAGAGTAGGAAGAAGGCTTGGAAACTATAAAAAATGCCATGAGCGTGGTCCTGGAGGAAGATTACAACATGAGGATTAAACAAACGTGATGGAGTGTAGTATGGGAAACATTGGAATAACAAAGGCTGTTAGAATGGCAAAGAACATTTTGAAGGCAGTTACGGAATTCTGCTACTTGGGAAGCGTAATAACTAGAGTAGGATAGCACAGACAATAAATGAGTTCACCTACGGCTAATATAAGTAATCAAAATTTGAAAATTTTGGTATGGAATGTGACGAAACGTGGACTATAGGAGTTGCAGAAAGGAAAAGAATGGAAGCTTTTGAAATGTGGTGCTATAGGAGAATGAGATGGTGGATAGGATAACTTATCAGGAAGATGTAAGTAAAATAACTGAAAAGAGAACAGTATGGAGTTAAGAAATCGGAAAATATTAGTAACAATTTTAAAACATTTTTAAAAGTATCTTTGTGGAACAAATCCTTTTTTTACTGGTTGCACATCTATGAAGTTCTAGTCCTCTATGGGATGAATAGATTATGGTTTAATACTAATTCCTACTACTACTAATAATAACTAATTATAAATATAAGGGTATAACATCATAAATATCATAAAATTATACACATGACTATTTTTTAATCAAATTTTATTTTTATCATATAAAATTAAATTACACTTTGTTGCAATATATTTGTTAGAAAGTTTTGAAGACATATTTGACGGTTGGAAGAATAGGGATGGATTTGCATAGAAAGGCGATAAGTAAAATTTTTGATTTTTGAAAATATTTCTCTGATAAATGGATTATAATTAATTTATACAGACCAAATCATATTTCTTGGTACGGATGAAGCCATTTTCAAAGAGATAAGGGGTTTATGTATATTTAGAAGCTTAAAAAGACTTTAGTTCTTCATTTCTCAAATACATTTCTTCCGACTTACTGTCTTTCTCCTTTGGACGGCAGTATTCAGGATTGAACCATTGCGCCTGCAATGTAGTCAACAAGTGTAACTACTTAGCCATTTGAAATATCTAACTGACAGGGGCATTATATTATATTTACGTCTTTAACAATGCGATTATAATCGTTTAACCCGTTTACAGTTCTGAATGGTGGATATTCAACCGTTTAAATGAAACCATATGCTATTATGTAGAGAAAATTACGCCTTAGCAAGAGGATTTTATAGCAATGTGAATAGGTAAGGTAGAGTATAAATATTCCCCCTGACTATCTTCATTTGAAAAACATTATGTAGGTTTTATTAATCATATTTGTTGCTGGTATATCATTTCAATCCTTTATCGTTATGTTTAAAAACGAATTTTTTTGCTCTCGTTTTTATTTTAAAACTGTGGTACGTTCATCTTTCTACTTTATCCCCTTTTCGCATGACGTCTTTCAATGGTTTCGATCCTCGTATATAAATTAAAGAACCATCACTTCTTTGT
The DNA here is from genome assembly GCA_034510155.1 of Eucriotettix oculatus. NCBI lineage: Eukaryota > Metazoa > Arthropoda > Insecta > Orthoptera > Tetrigidae > Eucriotettix > Eucriotettix oculatus. Next base: position 19,627,626 of record CM067381.1, read on the forward strand.
ACTTATTCCTATAAAAAGAGGGCGGTTTACGTACTTGTCCTTAATTTTTTAAATCCTGTACATGGGAAGACATAATTTTAACTGGATGAGAAGGCGTTCTTCACCATTATTGTTGGTCGCTCATAGAAGGAACTGTAGATAAACTGGAAGAGATATTTGGACTCCATAAAAAAATTTTAGACGTGTTTCTTGAGTCCAATAAAAGAGTTTTTCAATGTTTACAGTCGGTATCTACACGGCATAGTGCTTCTTGATCCAGCGCCTGTAGGCAGCGACGTCCGTGTAGATGCTGGGAAGTAATTGCCGGCCCCGTAGGAGACGACGCCCTCGAGAAGGTCGCCCTTCACCAGAGGCCCTCCGGAGTCTCCTTGGCAGGAGTCTTTGCCCAACGAGTAGGCGCAAATCTGCTTAGATTCATCCGTGTCTGGAAAATTTAATTATGAGGACTGTAATGATATTATAAGGAAGAAATATTATAACTAATATTCCCTCTTCATATTGTCCGCTCTTCCCCTATTCTGTCTTAAACTATCTCGTTAGTGACTCCTGGCAATGGACTCGGCTGTTTTTTTGTATATCTTTGAGTGCTGTTGGTCAATGCCCAGCACAAAGAAACTCAAACTGATTATAAGAATGGCGACGATCTCTCTGGCGAAAAAACCTCAAAGAAGGTTTAAATGGACAAGATTATGTCAAACACATTTTTCACGGTAATTAGTTGGAGTATCTATTACAATTGACGGCTTCTGTGTATTTTACTGTATGTTTGTGCTTGATTACGGTACCTGCAGTAGGTAAAGATGCCTTATGATGGCTAATACGTCATAAAGTAGTACCACGGCGTCAGAACGTAAATTTTCTGTAATGTAATCCTCTCACTGATGGTTTAGTCATGTGTTGAGAAGGAGATTTCAATGATCTTAGATTGTCTACAAATTAAAGAGCTAGAAATAGTTTTTCTGGTCCTTATGATGGTCACGAGTTTACCAGACCCTCAACCAGTGATTAGAAAGAAAAATGCAAATAATGATTTACGTGGAACTTAATTTGTGCATGACAGAATCTACACTCCTTGAAGTCACGCAGGAGGATGTCCACCGCCATCAGCGACGTCGTCCGTTCTCTGCCCTCCATCAAGCCCCAGCCGGTGACCTGCAGCCTCGTTACTGGCGGAGGCCGCCTCTTCCCCAGGGCAGGGAGCTTCACGGGCCTCAGGTGATGAAGTTTCAGACTCATTTCGGTGGCAGACTTCAGCAAGCTGATGTCGTTGAGGTACACCTTGTCGTCGTACCTACCTGCGCAAATGTGAATTCATAATCTTGGTGATTGCTGCTGCAACCTATGGAAATGTTAACTATGGTATGAAGACAAACGCTATTGACGTATAAAATTCGTTAAATTTCAAAATTCAGATTGTGTTTGGCAACTAAGTAATAAAATATTATACATATCATGTTGGAACTCAGTTGCGAGTTCACTTCCCTCTGCCTTATGATATCTAATTCAAGTGCTATTCTTGGTTTCGGTCTTTGGTAGTACAAGTCTGAGTACTTGAAGTGTTCACAAGGTCAACAGATATAGATTGTGGCGTCCAACGTTGGGGAACTAACAATAGCTTATATCAGTCTGCAAGGATTCGGTTGGAAGTTGACGGTCATTCACCTTCTTCACTTCATACTGCGACCCTCCTCGAGTGAGCGACTTGGTTCCGATCATGTCAGAGGATTGGAAACCAACAGTACAGTGAGCGGCCGTGAGGACCCACCAGTTACTGATGATGGAACCGCCGCACGTGTATCCCACACAATCGAGGTAAACCTGCCACGGAGCTTGGTCGATGTCGATCTTGCTGCCTCCGACGATCCTGTTCTCAGCAGCATCAGAGGAGCGATCATCACGGACTACTCCGCACTCCACGAGAACGCTGACGACGGACGCCGCCAACAGGAGTGACTGAGAAGAAGCCATGGCTGTTTGTGTAGGACGTGGAGACGCCGGGTTTCCTCTTTTATAGGGACCAAAGTCAGCTAAGATAAGATGAAATGAGGGTGGGGAAACAACTACAGTCGTGCAAAACGTGAATCAGGATATACGAAAATTATCTCTGCGTGTGTGACTTTCGTCAGAGCCTTCGACAGCGGGAGTGAACGATGGTACTACGCGAGTTACAGTTTCGTGATTTAAAATTGCTAATTCCGGTTACTGAATTTTTGATTCTGCCAGATTACATAAACCAAACAGTCACATCTGATGAATATACCGTCCCCACTTTCCATTTTTTATTTTCTCACTGTGCCCCGATTTCTATATACTATTTACTGCGCACACACTGGTTTCTGAATCCCTTTTTGTCGGAGTTATGAAATAATCTTGATCTCAATGAGTATTTTTCAATTCTTAAATTTATTCAGAAGAAGCGTCAGTGGCTTATACTTTTCAGTAGACCAAACCAAAAATCCTTAAGGTTATGTCTGGATGTATTATTTACTGTGCACCACTGGCTCTAGAGCCCATTTTATCTTCACGATCGTTATGAAATAATCCTCACCTCTTTTATATCGAAGAGGATTTTTTAATTCCTTAATTTAAATATGCTACAAGGAAAGCGTGGAACATTTTGTAATGAGGACACTTAAATAAGGGGAATGCGAAATCGAAGGAAAAGGCATATTTGTCATTAGTAAGCCCAGTAGTGGAATATTGTGCAGAACGCTGGGAGCCGTACAGGATAATTCAAACAAAATCCTTAGGAAGGTGGCGAAAAAGGCCGCACAATTTGTACATGGACACGATAACGAGGAATGGCTACAAACAAGAAGGGAAAGAGGTAGACTTCACATTTTATACAGAGCCTTTGCAGGTCAAAAACCTTGGAAGGGAATCCGATATAGAATGAAAGACTTGGTACAGGAGGACTGATCACTTTGTCAAATCTACAAACGAGGCACCAAAAAACAAACGTTGAGAAAAACTCATTCTCAAATAGGACAGTTATTGACTGTAACAATCTGCCTGGGAAACTTCCTCTAACAGAAAGAAAATTAGACAATCTAAGTTAGATGTAGTGTAATACAGTGAAGGAAAGTCATCAGTTCTCCGTATTTTCAAACACTATACTAAAATGAAATATATTTCTAGTTTTTTTTCAGGTAAGAAGAATAATATTCATTTTTCAAAATTTATCTTCTAATAATATGATTATATATATATATATTTATTATTTGTATATATGATTTATATGGAAGTAATATAATTTTATTGTTAATAATATGTCAAATATGGTCCATACGACCAGATTATTAATTATTGTTGAAGTTCTATGTATTACATAAATACATAGAGAGTATTCGATCCGACCACTAAAAACCGACTTTAACAATCGCCAGGGTAAAGGTCGTAATGTTCACAAAGGATCGGGATGAATGTTGCAGAGGGAAATACACACACAACTGGGGTGGTGCAGGCGATGGTTCAGACCTTCGGCTTCACAAGTGCGATTTAGTAATCATAAATAGGAAAGTTAAAACACGAATTTGTCACTCACCCTGAACCGTAGTAAAGCTGTCAAAGGGTTGTGAAGGCCCTGACGAAAGTCACGATGAGATATCGTGCTTCACGTTTCACGAATGTATACCTCCCCCATTCTCAGTTAGATAACTTGGTTCCTATAAGAACGGTAGCCCGGGATCTCCACGTCCTACAAAAATTTGCCATGGCTTCGAGTCAGTCTCTCCTGCTGGTGACTTTCCTCAGCGTCGCGGCTGTCCTCGTGGTGGATGGCGGCCTCGTCCGTGGTCCCACCACTGAGACCAGGATCGTACGTGGTCATGAGATTAACATCGAGGATGCACCGTGGCAGGTGTCCATCCTATATATGAACATACACAGGTGCGGCGGTTCCATCATCAGTCGTCGCTGGGTCCTCACAGCTGCGCACTGTACTTATGGAATCAAACACACTCTGCTTCAGATCCTGATCGGAACAAAGTCGCTCTTGAATGGAGGAACACGGTACTCTGTGGAGGACGTGAGTTAGACCAAACTACCAGGATCAATCCAATGTCTGGCGCTTTTGACGTTGGGCGCATTAGCAACCATCACTCTTCATCTCATACATTGTACTCCTTTTTATCCGCAGGCCGTGAACCACGAAAGCTTTCACAATCCTCCATACTCGAACGATATCGGTGCCATCAAGACGACAGCCGATATGGACCTTGACGGTCTTACCATGAAGCCAGTGAAGCTCCCTGGTCTGGGGGCCAAACGGCCTGACATAAATACGAGGCTGCGGGTCAGCGGATGGGGCGAGACGGAGGATGGAGAACGATCACCTTTGCTGATGGCGGTGGACATCTTTCTCAAAGACTCCAAAGAGTGCGAGTACCTTCACGGTGAGTAATGATCAAAAATCGTGCCTTTAAATCTAAGATCATCTTCATTCTTCTTGGTAATGTCGGTGGATCGTCCAAAGATTTCCCGATACTTCATATTCTACCCAAATTTTTATCTATTTAAATTTAATAGAGGATTTTATCATTTTTGTGTCTAGTTACCTGATGAAGTCCACAAAGTACAGATAAGTGAGAATGTGATTTGTAGTAGCTATGTAGAAATTAAAAGGCTGCACAAGCCTTTTCATATTTGCACAAAAGGTACATTCCACATACTCCCTAATCTGCTTAAAGTCGTATTACATCATCGGCCTCGCTATTCTGTTCTTACACCACTCACTTCCCTCAAAGACCCTCATGTCTCAAAACGCAGCCAATTAATCTAACCCTTCTCTTGGTCAACATCTTCCATGGTGTTCGCTCGGCTTCTATTCTGCTCAAAACTTCCTCGTTAGTGATTCTATCCATCCATCTCATTCTTTCATAGCATCACTTTTCAAAACCTTTTATTCTTTTCCTTTCCGCAACTCCTATCGTACACGTTTCACTCACATGTAACGCCACACTGCGTACCAAAATTTTTAGCAACTATTTCCTAATATTCAGACTTATTTTACCCGTAAGTAAGTTTCTCTTCTTTGCCTGATCTACCCCACTCGATTTATTATCCTTCCCAAGTAGCAGAATTCCGTAAATTCCTTCAAAATATCCCTTCACAATGCAACACTCTTGTTTTTGTATTGTTTCCCATATTAAAATCCATCATCCTCTATTTATCCTCATATTTATTCAGGACCAAGTTCATGCCATTTTTTCTCTGACTCCGCCCAATATTAGAATGTCATCGGCAAGGCGTATGCTTTGTATTTCTTCTATTTGGACTATTTACCATTCAAATTACAATGGAACTTAAGTTGTACTTTCATGGAACTTTAGTATCGCTGATGTTTTCAAATATATTAAAATAAATGAAGGCAATTATTTTGACAGGAAATTAAATTTCTGACTTTTGAATATTCTTATTATTACTTTAATCTATTTTTTTCATTTATATAATGGCAGTAATATCTCTTAAATTAGGTTTTACTGAAGAAGTAAAATCAACGCAAATTTGCGCCTTCGTAAACGGCCGAGATTCCTGCCAAGGAGACTCCGGAGGTCCTCTGGTGATGGGCGACCTCCTTGTAGGCATCGTCTCCTACGGGGACAAGTTTACCTTCTGCGGTGAGCGTCCCAGCGTCTACACGGACGTCGCTGCCTTCAGGAGCTGGATCAAGACCCACACGACCGTCTGAGGATGTCCAAAGTGTAATTCCTAACTGCACATAGAGAAAATGTTAATAAAAATAAGTCACTTAAAAATCTGTTTCATTTGACAAACCATTCAGTGGACTCCAATCAGGGAGCAAAGACCACGATGATCATTGTAGACCAAGATTTCTCTTCCCTGAATCCCCAAAAATCAGAGATACTCAATAGTCAAAGACAATGTTAATACTTAAGTAATAAATATTGTGGGTCGAAAATCTGAGACACTCCCGGTGTTGCAGAAATGTTACTTGGATTTCCACTCGGGTCAAACAATTGTTAAAAATTTAACCCGGTGAAAACATGAGAAGTATTTGTCCAATATTAGAGGAAATCAATTATTCATATTCCCTTAGATTATTAGTTCCCTTCCTCCTGAATTCAAGGGAAATATTTATGCTGTATTTATGGTAATCACTCCTGACTGGTCTAATGCAATCCTACAAGTTAACCCAACGTGCCCAAGCCTTTTCATTTCCACATTACCACTACATACCATATCCCCCCTAATTACATCCTTGGCCTCCCTCTTCTGTTCTTTGCTCGCACACTTCCCTCAACTGCTAATTTTACAAGACCCTCCTGTATCAAAACGTGGCGTATTAATCTATCCCTTCTCTTGGGCAACGTCCATTTCTTCTTCATCTTTTCCTATTTGGAATTTTCATAAATTATAAACATTTAGTAAAAAGGAACTAAGATCTGTATATATGTTTAATATTTATCTTCAATATTTCCTGCTTGTTCACAATTTGTACCTTCTATTGTAACTCCCCAATACTTAAAGCTCTGTTGCGAGAAAGCCTGGGCTAGAAGGTGAAGACGTTAAAATGTATATAACTTATAAAATATACATTCTACTACCCATATATAAAGTATATGCTATTACGCGTAAATATATATAATTTTTGGTTACAAACTAAAATAAATAATCTACGCTAATATACACTATCGATCAACCGATCGATAGTTCATGCCGAGTAACCTCACTTATACTAACGTTTTCGGCCTGTTTTAACCAGACGACAGATATTTTAAAAGTTAACAACGTACTTTGTACGGATAATTGTTTTTAAGTTCAAGTTATGAAAACGGTTTTTTTACATTCTTTTTTGAATATCTTAGGTCTCATATTTCTATGAAAGCTTATAAGTATCGAATTGTAAACAATATATATATTGATTGTATACTTATGTTCTCTGCATTAGGATAAGCTGCCGAGAGATACCGATTTCGAAATAAAATAACTCCTCAAAACAGTGACCGACAAAGAGTTTCTCATTACCCTTTACATCAACATTTAGTCCTTCTTCAAACAAGATGTGATCTGAAGAGCTTCCTACGTCCATTGAATGGTTTATTTAGCAGATATAATACGTCTCTGGCACTCATTACATTAACTCTTAACACTTCACTTAAACATTTAAATTCGGATATGCTTTTATATTATTCAAAATAACCACTTCACTTAACCAGTTTTCCGAGATTTGTCATGAATTTATTTTCTTTAAGAGGATTTCCCCACAAACACTCCTGCCACAGGTAAATTATTCAAGTCGTTGATGGTCCCATTTAGGAATAAGAATTAGCCAATTTATGTTCTTTGCTTTCTTCATATTACTTTGAACTTTTGATCCCATCAGCCTATATAACTGGAGATAATTCCAATCCATGGTTTTTGCCCCATATAAGCTAATGCAGCCTTGCTTTCCCTCTCCTTTGTGACAATATCTCTCAACCTAGTTGTTCCACTTTTTCATTCCTATTCCCTGTGGCCCTACTTGCAGTCAGCAGTAATATCAAATATTTATTCGATTTCCTTATTGTGAAAACAATTTATTTACTACTTAAATAATTTGTATTATTTTTTTTGTACAACAATGATCAAAAAATTTCAGTTTTCCACCCTTAAGGAGTTTTACTGTGATACTTATTTTCCACGTTATAATATAACATAAGACATGAAAGTAGTGTCGCCCGCGTATAAAACAGTTCATGTAGGGATATTATATGCAAGAATATTATTTGATATAATAAACTAAAACAGAGCAAGTATTGACCCTGAGGCACGCCGCCCCGTTTCACTGAAAACACACAATAATTTCTATTTTACATGTTTTGGAATCTATTCAGTTACCCAAAAAATTAAAAACGAATAATAAGTTTATTTTTATAAGCTTGAATATTTAAAAAAATTAAAATCAAATGATTTTTACGATTTTTTACCTTTATATACTATATTTTACTAAAATGTAGGTGTTAGTTATAAAGTAATAGATGAGTTGTTTGTCTGTAGTGTGGTTACTGCAATCTACTCCTGAAACTTGTCTTCTTAATTCTGTTCCTTTGGTTGTGTCTAACCAAGAAGACAACTAGAACGTCTTTAAATAGCGCTAATTCAGAAAATACCCACAAAAAATTATTTTAATCAAACTCAGCGATTCACCTACTTGTACTAAATCGTATGCATTGGAAGGGAAGCCACTGAGTTTATAGTCCAAACCCTCAGAGTTTGTCACTCGTGACAGAAACTGTGTCACCAGGAAAGTATTGTGATGTACTACTTGGGTCAGGGGAATACTTTTCTCATAAAGTAATTCTATATGTTACTTTTTTAAATGTACTTTTTACAGAAGATAAAGTTACATTTCCAATCGAGTTGGTGTGAGGATTCACTAGAAGCCCGTGTGCTTCTTCACATTACCCCTGAGAAATTCATGTTTCACCAGACCCCATTGAAAATCCCCCGCCAAGAAATTTTACACAGATTTTATTTAACAAACTGAAGAGGTCCGAAAGTGGGGAACGAAAAGTTGAAATACTTAATATTAATTTATTTATGAGTTTTGGCAAATTCCCGCTCACTTAGATATCCTACACGATGGTCAAGTAAAATGTGTTGCCTACGCTGCAGGTGAAATTGTGCATTGTTTTAAAAATATAACCTATTTAAAAATGTCAGAAATCATCGCAGTTGTGTTAATAATATTTTAAACCATTAATCTTCCGACTTATTTCAGTAAAAGATATCCAAAGTATAAATAAATAAAACAGATAGTATGATGTGTTTTTTAAATATTTTTATGCTGTATATACTATATTTATATTTCAGGGGTTTACTGTATTCAATTATTTTTAAATTCCCAACAGAAAATCCTATTGTAGCTGAACAAGACGAGCCTTAGCCATATTAGAGTGACGTAAGCGGTGACGAATGTACAAATGGATGCTTGGAATTGGTTACACTTCACAGTCTATTATAAGCCTTCGAGTTTATCCTCACAAGTCTATTAAAATAAAGATAGTTCATTCAACGGTCATGTTTATCACTATTTCTCGTGTGATGACTTCATTCGTTCAATAATTTTGGTGAAAACTTGAATTTAGTTAATATGAGAGTATAGCGGATGACATGACGATGAACAAATTCACTTAGAGCGTCCATTATAAAGTAAGCATGTATGGTTGGAACTGAGGCGACTTTTGATTTTCTGAACAGCAATGAGCGATCTATAAGTTCATGAGAACTGTAACATTAGCATGAATCCAATCTGTGATCTCTCCAATGCTGGTTGATAATGAAAGGGATCAGGGCGAGTGCTACAGCTTGATTGGAAAGACAGACTGCGTGTTGGCAGCATGGAAGCAGTCTAAGGCTGACTGACGAAGTTATACTCATGGGAAAATAAGAGGAATCCATAAGGACAAAAGTTTAAGAATGTTAAATCCCGAAACTGTCACTCACACTGTATGGTAGTAAAGCAGTCAATTCTGCTGTCAGGGGATCGTGAAGGCTCTGACGGGGAGATAATTTACATGTATCCTAGTTTCCGTAGATGTTCCCATCCTCAGATAAGTTGGTTCCTATAAAGGAGGAGGCCCGAAGTTTCCACGTCCTACACAAATCGTCATGGCTTCGAGTCAGTCTCTCCTGCTGACAGCGTTCCTCAGCGTCGTCGTCGTCCTCGTGGCTGGTGTCCGAGATGATCCCGTTTCTCCTCAGACTAAGATCGTGGGCGGTCACTATATCGAGATCAACCAAGCTCCCTGGATAGCTTTCCTTCAATTTTTTCTTAATGTAACCCATTTTGATTTATGCGGTGGTTCCATCATCAGCAGTCGCTGGGTCCTCACAGCTGCTCATTGCAGTGTCGGGTACCAAAAGTCTCAGATGGTGATTACAATTGGATCCAAGTCGCCCTTGTCTGACGGACGGAAGTATCAAGTAGAGAAGGTGAGTTGTTTCTTTGGGCTCTTTCAAATCCAAACGATGGATAACTTGCTATTTCTCAACGTTCGGCTTAATTAATCCATGTTTCTTTATCTCTTGAACACTTTCATACGTGGTCCCGGTTTAATCAAAAACATATTTCAAAAACTGACCTCTTATTTCCCCGCAGGTGGTGAACCATGATGAGTATGTCGGTGGCATATACTTGAACGACATCGCTGTGCTCAGAACGGCGACCGACATGATTCTTGACGGTCGCACCACGAAGGCTATGGTACTCCCTGCTATGGGAATGAAGCGGCCTAACGTAGAAACACCCCTACTTGTCACTGGTTGGGGCAGTACGGAAAGCGGACTGCCATCGCAATTGCTGATGGCAATAAACGTGGTTCTGAATGATTTCAATGACTGCAGCATCTTTACAAGTAAGAAAACCTAAACACGCAATTACGAGCTATTTATATGACTTTCTATTTCTCCACAGTTACATTTGTCACGAAACATGTTTATTAATTTTCCCAGTGGCAGATGAATCGAAGCAATTATGCATCGGTTTGAAGGGGAAAAACGCCTGCAGTGGAGACTCCGGAGGTCCTGTGGTGATGGGCAACCTCCAGGTGGGCATCGTCTCCTACAGGGTCCGTGATATCCCATGCGCTGATTATCCCTCCATCTACACGGACGTCGTGGCCTACAGGGGCTGGATCAAGAATCACACGGACGTCTAGGAAATACGTCACAAATATGACGCTTAACTGCAACTAGAGGAAAAAAAATAAAACATTACCACTCATTTCTGAACTTAAATTGAAAATGAACATGTCAATCTTCCTCCGAAGGCAACTTTCCGTTCCCTGTTCCTCCAGACATACCAAGTGAGTGACCAAATATGAGGGTTCCGATTCTCGACGACTTCTCTTCAACTACAATCAATGGTTTTCTCCGTTGCATCCGGTTAAGTAACTCAGGTTATAAAAATTAGAAATGAAAATTCCCGGTTACTATATTTGATTATGTTCCAATATTAACCAAGAAAATTTAAAAAGCTGCATCCCTCAATGAAATTCATGACTGAAATAGTCACAGTCTCTCTTCGACTGCAAATTTCGTGAAGACGAATATCACTGAAAGAAGTAGTAGGCCGAAACCACTTTGTTTTATCCGTCGATTGAGCTGAAGTGTGAAGGTCCGTTCGTTATACCTCCGATTGTTCTGTGGAAAATGTTTTTATCTTTAATGCACTTGTGTCATTAATAATCCCTTGAATCTATTCTTACTTGTGTTGTACAAATGAGTTCTTAGCTGGTCTGATACTATCCTTCTTTCGAATCTATTCTCATAACTTCCACATCCCATATCCTCCCTTATCTCCTTCGCCTCTTTCTTCTAACGCTAATTTTACAAGACCCTCATGTCTCAAAATCTGTCCTATTAATCTATGTGTTCAAAGTACTCCATTTTATTCTCTCTTCGGCTTAGAACTTTCTGGTTACTTACCGTATCTACTCATTTCATTCTTCTATAGCACTACAATTTAAATGCTTTTATTCTTTTCAGTAATTCCTGTTACAAACGTTATTTTAAAAATACCCGCAATAATGAAGAAATAATAATTAAAATTTTAGTGTAATATATTAAAAAAACATTATATAGGAGTATGGAACGTCAAGTAGAATGCGAGTTACGAAGAATGTAAGAAAAAGTAAAAAAATTTGATTCTCCATCTAATTTTAGGAGACTGGATAACATTAGAAATACGTCATGGCATTTGTATATTTAGAAAAATCCTTTGATAATGTGAACTGGAACACATTATTAAGAATTTTTAAGAACACAGGAATAAAACATCGAGAAAGGAGGCTCAGAAATAACCTCTACAGAAGGCAGTCAGCTGTAATTAGAATTGAAGCTCAAGAAAAGAATGCCGTAGTCTAGAAAGGTGTAAGACAAGGATGCAGTCTGTCGCCCAAGCTGTTTAACTTATATATATAGAAGCGGCCATAAAGAAAGTTCCTGGAGGAAGTGTTCATTAGAGGGATTAATAGAGATAAAACGAAGGTTATGGAGTGTAGTATAGGAAACAGTTGAAAACAAAGACTTGTTAGATTGGGAAAGGATATTTTGACTGAAGTTACGGAATTCTGCTAGTGGGGCAGCGTAATAACTAGAGTAGGACAGCACAGGTAAGGAAGCGAAATTTACGTATGGCTATATAAGTATGAATAATAGGAAATCGTTACTAAATATGTGCACGATAGGAGTTGCAGAAAGTAAAATAATTGAAACTTTTGAAAATTAGTGTTATAGGAGAATAAGATTGGTGGATAGAGTAAGTGACTAGGAAACTCTGGGGAGAACAACAGAAGAGAGGACAATATGATGGACTTTGTAAATCAATGAGGGTCTTGGAAAATTATCGTTTGAGGGAATTGTGTGAGGTAAAAGCAGAAGAAAGTGGTAAAGAATTTCCGTTATAAATTAACATACAATTAACCTGAATAAACGTAAATATTTAAAATAAAGACGAAATAAGTTTAAGAAGTAAGAAACAGGATAATTTATTTGAATTGAAAGCCATGTCTCAAAACGTGGCCTATTAATCTATCCCTTCTCTTGGTCAACGTTATACATATTGTCCGCTCTTCCCCTATTCTGTTTGTAACGTTAGTGATTCTATCCACCCATCTCATTCTTCTAAAGCACCACATTTGAAAGACTTCTATTCTTTTCCTTTCCGCAGATCCTATCGTCCACGTTTCGCACCCATATAAAGCCACGCTCTATACCAAAAGTTTTAGCTACGATTTTCTAATATTTACACTTATATTAGCCGTAAGTAACTTCCTCTTATTGCCTGTGCTACCCTACTCTATTTACTATGCTACTCGAATAGTAGATTTCCTTAATTTCCTTCAAAATATCCCTTCCAAATCTAACAGCCTTTGTTATTCTAGTTTTTCCCATACTACACTCCATTACCTTGGTTTTCTCTCTATTAATTCTCATATTTAACTCTACATGCATTAAATTATCTCTCTGAAAATACCTATTTACTATTTACCTTGAAAATTAAGGCACCAATTTCCTTAGTAATATGTTTTACTTTGTCTAATTAAATCGGTTAAATTCCGCTTAGGCCGCTGTTTTTCTCCCTAATTTATGGGAGGGATGCGCCTTTCAAAATTCCCTGGGTCAAGAAACTGGACTAACCAAACGGTTGATCTGTCACGTTCGGAACTCCGATATCCTCCTGTCTGGTGCCTCAATGTTGTCTTATACAGAGAGTCTCGAATTGGGGGAAAATTCACCCAGTGACGAAATAAAATGGCGATTGTCAGATACACTAATAACAGTACGAAAAATATTTAGGTTTGCAGACTTACTAAAATTGAATATTCTTAATTTGGAATGGACAACTTCATCTTACGTTGCGTACTTGAAAAAATATTATTATGTAAGTAAATAGAGATTTAATTTGTTGGCCTGAGTGTCCTGTACACGACACAGTTTATTTCAAAAGGACATGTCAACACAATCCTGGATAATTTAGAAATTTTTAGACACGTGCAAACGCGAAAATCCACTACAACAAAAGCAGGGGCCATTTTTAAATCGTACTCAATATAAATGAAACAAAATTAATTTTGAACCACAAAAATATGAGGGAGTAGAGTAAAAAATATTAAGAACCACTTGGCGTCGGTTGACCCGAATGGAACACAGTAATCGAGCTGCAGAGGATACAGAAAAAAAGAGGGTGAAACTACGATGGCTGAGTGATGATAAGAACATGCAGTTCAGAAAACGCAATCTACCAGCACCAAAATTTGGTAATCGGAGCGTGAATCTCGAAAACTGTAACTCACGCTGTACCTTAGTAAAACTATCAGCGGATTGTGAAGACTCTGAGGAATGTAACAGTGTATCGTGGTTCACGTTTGAACGACTCTAGCTCTTTCCTCATTTCATATCTTCTCCTCCTCCCTCCAAGTAAACAGGTTCCTATAAAAGAGGAAGCCTGATGTTTCCAAGTGTAGCCGAAAACCGCCATGTCTTCGTCTCAGTCTCTCCTGCTGATGGCGTTCCTCATCGTAGTGGAGGGCGGCGTCGTCGTCCACCGCGATGATCCCGCTGCTCCTCCTCAGACCAAGATCGTGGGCGGACGCTACGTTGAAATCGGAGATGTACCGTGGCAGGTTGCTCTTCTAAACATCACAGAACTAATTTGCGGCGGTTCCATCATCAGTAATCAGTGGATCCTCTCAGCTGCGCACTGTACTGTTAATTTGAAACGAGATGATATGCGATTGCTGATAGGAACCAAGTCGCTAGAAGAATTTGAGCACCTATATACTGTGAAGGAGGTGAGTTTTAAGGACTAAGCCAATGTCTGGACGTCTTGGCGAAAAACGCTTGATTCGGAACGCTGTCCGCCAGTAGCCCATATTTGATTTCGTACAGCTTTGTCCAGAATTATGATCCAAAACCTTGTGCCCCGCAGGTGATCGTCCACGAAAAGTATAACACCCACAATCATACCAACGACATCTGCTTGTTCAAGACGACGACCGTTCTGAACCTTGATGGTAACCCCCTGAAGGCAGTGAAGCTTCCTGCCCCGGGGGCGCAGCGACGTCCCGTAAAAGAGACGCTTCAAGTCAGCGGATGGGGCCGGGTGGAGAATGACCTAAAAACCAACTTGCTGAAGGCAGTGGATGTCGAAGTTCGAGACTACGGAGAGTGCCAAGCGTATGGTGGTAAGCATGCCTTGTTTAGAGTTGATTTAGGGATCACTATTTGAGACTGGTCACCAAGAGGAAACATGTTAGGGGCAGGAAGAAACGTTGGTCCAGTGCTCCTTTTAGATGGTAAAGGCCAGAACATACAGACATTTAAGAGTTTTCACACCTGTTGTTCTTGTGGTATTCAGTCCTTACACTGGTCTGATGAAAACCTTCATGCCAACCTATCTTCCGCATTCCACATCCTCCGTAATATGCGTATTCCATTATTGGCCTCCCTCTTCGGTTCTCACCCCACACGCTTCCCTCTAATGGTATAATTTTACAACACCCTCTCGTCTCATAACCTGGCCTATTAATCTATCCCTTCTCTTGGTCAAGATGCTCCATATTGTTCTCACTTCCACTTTTCTGCTTACAACATTCTGGCTAGTGATTCTATCCACCCATCTCATTCTCCTATAGCAACACACTTCAAAGGCTTCTATTCTTTTCAATAATAAAAAAGACTGCCAATAATTCAGCAAATAAATTTATCACTATTTATTCAAAAGCGACGTTTCGTCTCCTTCTCGAGACTTCCTCAGGTGTACTACAAACATAATATTACAAGAAATTATATGTGTTACAATTTTTTAATTTTGAATTATAGGGATAAATTTATATGCTGATGTATTGGCCGTCTTTTTATTTATTGTAAATTATGAAGTCAGAAAACTAGGTTGTAGTCCTATTCTTTTTCTTTCTGCAACTCCTACCGTCCACGTTTTGCACCCATACCAACATTTTTAGCAATGGTTTTCTAAAAATCACACTTATATTACCTATAAGTAAATTCCTCTTCCTTTCCTGTGCTATCCTACTCTAGTTACTATGCTGCTCAAGTAGCAGAATTCCTTAAATTCCTTCAAAATATCCCTTCCCAATCTAACAGCCCCTGTTATTCCAGTTTTCCATACTACACTCGATCACCTTGGTTTTCCCTCTATTAATCCTCATATTGAACTTTTTCTCCGGGACCACGTTCATGCCATTTATTATGGTTTTAAACTAATCACACGTAATTATATATTTTTCTATCCAGTCAAGTGGTGAATTAAGGAAGAGACTGAGTGCGTACAGAGAGTGAGAAAAAGTGTAAAAATCAGTACGGAAATTTAAGAATCAGATTTAGTAAGGGAATATAATTGTGGGAATGTAAATGCAGTTTATTTCTTATTTCCAAATGGTTATGTTAATAGTATAAATTAATTAATGGTTACAGCCCCTGATGAATCGACCCAGATTTGTGCGGGATTGGCTGGCAAGAACTCCTGCCTCGGAGACTCCGGAGGTCCTCTGGTGAAGGGTGATCTTCTCGTGGGCATCGTCTCCTTCAAAGACCGAAAAACAGGGTGCGGCGTTAAGCCCAACGTCTACACGGACGTCGCGGTCTTCAGAGGGTGGATCACGGACCACTCGGGGGTGTAGGAACATCCTCACAACATTGCTGCGACAAAAATACACAATAAAAATACTCCACGCTCCATGTTGTGATGCAGACGGCGACAAGTATTTGTTGAATAAAGTTTTGATTTAATTATGAATTTGGTTGAGCTTTTTTAAAAATAAATTAAAAATATTGAAAATATGGACGTAAAGTCGCTCAAGCCATGAGGCAGAAACTTATATTTAAGAGAATAAACTACATTAATATAAAAAGTTAAGGAATTTTACTCAGTTTATAAAGAACTTTTTTCTACAAAGTTCGGCCTCTTTGCTTTCCTACACTGACATGTAAATTTTCATTTCCAGTTTAAATCACACAACGGACCGTCGAGTGTGAATAACTCTTAAATATAGTTTAAATTTAATTTAATTTATGACATGCATTATTTCTTGGAAATAACAATAAAATGGAATGAACCGAGTACTGCAGAAAGAGTTCAAAGACGGGGATAAATAGATGGAAAACAAAGATAATGGCGTGTAATATGGGAAGGGTAATAACTGGTGTAGGATAGCGCAGACATGGAAGGCTTTCGCAAAAAAGAGGAATATACTTACTGGTAATATAAGTGTGAATAATAGTAAATTGTGGCCTTTGAAATGCGGAGCTATGTGAGAATCAGATGGGTGGATAGAATCACTAAAGAGTAATTCGGATGAAATCTTCACGGTTAACCAACCGGGTCAGACTTTTAAATACACATAACGTTTCTGCGGTTATTTTCTGCCGCCATCTTCGCGTTGACCTGTGAAGATTTCATCCGAGTTATTCACCGGGAAAGTCTACGTTCATTAATTAACTAAAGAGTAAATTCTAAACAGAATAGGGGAAGAGCGAACAATATGGAGGACGTTGACCAAGAGAAGGAATGGATTAATAAGCAACGTTTTGAGACATGAGCTTCTTGTTAGATTAGCATTAGACGGAAATGTGTGTGGGGTAAGAACAGAAGAGCGAGCCAAAAAATGGAATGCGCTAAGCAGATTAGGGAGGATGTGGGATAAGATAGCTGTTTATAAATTAAAAACCCTGCGGAGGATAGGTTAGCCAGCGAGGGTTGCATCAGAACACTCTTAGGACTGAAATACACCACGAAAACAACTACTAGTCACATCGTTGTAAAATATGAGTGCAAAAGCGTAATTTGTTCAATAATATAGCATAAGATTACATGTAAACTGTTGAGTGTTCAAAATTGACGACTAGTAACCGCATGATTAAAGACGTAAAGTTGGATTTAATTAACATCATTTTTCCTATAATACCCCTGACTCCTAGACATTCTAAATGAACGGGGAGTTGTACCTATTGTCTGTAATGCAGTCGAAATTGTCTATTGCTCATTAATATTATATATATTTAATTCATAGAGTAGCCCAAAGTAAAAATTTCCTGACTTTTGGCCACTGTTCGCGTTTCATTTACAATAATAAGTCAGATAAGGTAATTAATTTTTTATAACAATATAAATACATACATGCCCTACTGTATCAAATGTTCAAAACTATAACAAATTTCTTTAGACTGTTGTAACGAATATAATGCAACGTATTATAATGTAATATTTTATCCTAAAATCCAAATTAATAAAATAGATGAAGAAATTTTAATATATATGTATATATAATATGAAGTTTGTTCTTCGTTTATAATTTAGTTCTTATTTCACAAAATTACTCTTAATACCCCGATTAAAAGTCCAATTTAACATGAACAATAAGACGCTGAAACTAACGTGTTAAAATTGAAATATATATAGCAACATTTAAACTCCCCAATGTCAGAAAATGTTTTAAAATTGTCATATTGTGACCAATATTTTCTGTTTTCTAACCTTTACGTATCTAAACTTGGTAAGTTTCCAATAGACAGATAGCAGGAGTGAAATAACGCCCTAATAAAGAACTAAGGTAACATTTCTAGAATTAAGGTCCCCTTCGGTTACAAAGATAAACTTGCATAAAATAGGATTCACTTAGTAAAGTAAGAGTCCCTCGGGTCCTCACACCTACCTAAATGTACGATGGTGAATATATATTCTGTCTATTACATTGACAGAACGTAGGAGTGGATGCAGTAGCCACCGCAGTTTTTAAAAGCTCTAAAGATGGCATCGATGTTCTGAGTTCCATCTGGGCTCTCTTCAACTCAGTTTGTATTAAACTTAAAGTTCAAAGCCGTATTTTATTCCGTTTAGGTATGGAACGTTTGTTAAATGAACCCCACAGAATTTATCCTGAATTCCCCTTACTTTCACAAATTTTTAACTTCAACTTCCTTTCAGTCTGATCGACTCAAATTTCAACATTCCTTCTTATTTTTAATTTTTCAAGTTTTTTCCGCTCATGTTTCTAGAATGGAGAATGGTTCAACAGAACTCTTCGATAAGATATAATCAAAACAGCAGCAAGGAAAGAAGTTCGAATGAAGTGCTCAAGAAAAATTCTAAGATTTAAGCTTTCATGTTTAACATAAAATATTGGTATTGTGTTATTACTTTTAGCGTTCATAACATATTTAAAGTAAGTAGATGGTTATAAATATGCGAATGTAACGCCATATGTTGTAGATGTAGATGCCGCTGTAAATAAAGAGACCATAAAAACAGAGTTTGTGCTGCTAAAATAGCCTGAAAATAGGAAGACCAAACTCTGTTGAAGCCGACCTCCTATGGTGTAGTGGCTAGCGTCGCTGCCTAACAACCCAGAGGTCCCGGGTTCGAATCCTGGCATGGGCTTGGATGTCAGTGACACCATAGTCAGATTAGGAACGATTCACCCCTAATTAGGCATGTGTCGTATAAGATGACAGTCTGCAGTCGACTCGGTAGGTTAAGGCCCTCAGTGGGCTGCAGAGCCAATGAAGAAGATGAGAAATCAATGGAAACAAATTTTTAAGTGATTTGGAGAATAAGCTGTAGGAATCATTCGGTCGTCTTCAACAGTCTTGGTCCACCCCTGCCTAGGTTGTCGACCCAAATAAGGTGATGTTGAAGTGGATGGGTCCATAAACGATTACACGACTAACAAAAATTTTATACATCATTTATTTATTTCATGGAAAGGAAAAGTAAACTTCAGTAAAGAGATTTAGAGGAATTTTCTTGGTATCTGTGAAGTTAAGAGGTGTGAGTTGTGAAACTGTCTGCACTTGTGTTTTACTGTATTTTTTGAGGTATCGGTGAAGTACCGTAACTCATCCTGTCAGTTGTGTGGACAAGTGTCATCAAGGAAAGTGAAGCTGGAGAGATAATCCCCTTTTATCAGAGGTCACGATTCCACGACTCTGCTCCTATAAAGATCGGATTCCGGCCCTGTTCAAGTCCTACACCGATCGCCATGATCTCGCCTCAGTCTCTCCTGCCGCTGGCGCTCCTCAGCGTCGTCGTCGCTGTCGTCCTCGCGGAGGGCGGCGTCGCCCCGCCGGACGCCGAGACCAGGATCGCGGGCGGCTTCGACGCCGAAATCGAGGAAGTACCGTGGCAGGTCTCCCTCAAGAGGTACGGTAGCCACGTCTGCAGAGGAGTCATCATAGGTGACCTGTGGGTCCTCACCGCCGCCTTCTGCATCCGTAACACTCGTCTCAAGCGTTCAAACTCCAGGTTGGCTCCACCTCACGTAAATCCGGAGGGAAACTGTACGAAGTGGAGCAGGTGAGTTCCGTCGCCTCCGCCTCCAACAGGGTTGCAAGTCAGGGTTATCTCATCATGAAGATGGTGTTCCGCAGGTGGTGATCCACGAAAGGTACGACGCACCCAAAGTTTACAACGACA